>JAJJWW010015702.1:0-37290 GCA_023531295.1 Papaver armeniacum
CTGTTATGTACGTGTTGTAAGTGTGCGAATTAATTAGTAGTATTAGTTTAGACTTTTAGTTTGATTTGAATTAAAGTCGGGCCTTCACGTCCCTATATTGTAGGTATTTGTTGTGTTTTGGGTTTGTGTACGGTTATCTTTAGATAACCATTATGTCGATGATTTCATATGCAGTTATTCCTTAGTTATAGGAAGTTATGTAACTTCTCTCTGTGTATAAATTCGCAATCAATTAATGAAGGAATCAGAGAATGTTTATGTAAAAAGATTGTTAGTCTTTTCTAACAAAGGTATTAGTGTCCCTTTGACGATACTAGAGGTCCGGCGTCCCTCTAACGATACCGCAAATCCTTTTTCAATCAATCCATTAGCAAAATAGGTAGAAAGAAGGATCAAACCCTTGTCTGTTTCAACTTCTTCTTCTTCCCGGCTGGCTTTCTACAAGATCGATGATGCAAGAACATAACAAACTGGTATCGAGAGCCACCAATGGGAGGACAATAACAGGATAAAGAAATTGGAGGATGAAGTCAAAAAAATAACATCAAAGCAAGAAGATATGAACAAGAGCATAAAAGAATTTTTGAAGCCTTTAATTCTCGCTAGATAAACTTTTGACAAGGAATGCAAAGGAAGGTGATGATGAATCCAATATTGTGAACCGTAATGTAAGTAAAAACTCCACACATAACTCTAAGAATTCTTCTTTGCAAAAGTTAAAGTTTCCGAATTCAATGGTATTTCAAGATCCAACTAGTTGGATTTGTAGGGCGGTAATGTATTTTGATTTTCACGTAGAAATTCCAGGATGAAGAAAGGGTTCCAATAGCTTCGTTTAATTTGGGCTTGATGCTCAACTATGGTTGCAAATACAAAAGCGAGAAACTCCTATAATAACATGGGAGTATTTTAAGAAATGTGTTCTTAGCATGATACGAGGCAACTCAATACCAAGCTTTTTCGGTGATTTGTGCTTCTGACAACCGGTTACGTGAAAGAGTATCGGGTTCGATTCGAGAAGTTTGTTGATCCGTCATTGGAAAGTTATCACAATCACAAACAAGTTGGTTGTTTTGTGAGTGGTTTAAAGGAGAGTATTAGAACAGATGTTCAAGCTTGCAAACCGCAAATGTCATCCATTATGCAATAGGATTGGCAAGGTTGTATGAATCTCTTAATGAACAAGCTTTGGCCATTGTTAATATACTTGAAACAATAGTGTCAAATCGATTCGCAGCTCCCGTGATCAAGAAACTCTTTATTTAAGCTTAAGGAAACAGCATGTGAGAGAGGTTTATGTTTCCAACCGTGATGAAAGATTCAAAACCAGGGCATCATTGTAAGAAGCTTTTTCCTTATCGAAGGTATTTACGATGAAGGTGAATTTACATAAACGATATAGGCGTAAAAGCTCTCTGAGGATAAGAGCTATTTCAAGGAGGAAGGATTGTTATGTACGTGTTGTAAGTGTGCCAGAATTAATTAGTAGTATTAGTTTAGACTTTTAGTTTGATTTGAATTGCAAAGTCATGGCCTTCACGTCCCTATATTGTAGGTATTTTTGTGTTTTGGGTTTGTGTACGGTTATCTTTAGATAACCATTATGTCGTCCGATTTCATATGCAGTTATTCCTTAGTTATAAGAAGTCATGTAACTTCTATATCTGTGTATAAATTCGCAATCAATTAATGAAGGAATCATAGAATGTTTATGTAAAAAGATTGTTAGTCTTTTCTAACAAAGGTATTAGTGTCCCTTTGACAATACTAGAGGTCCGCGTCCCTCTAACGATACCCGCAAATCCTTTTTCAATCAATCCATTAGAAAAATAGGTAAAAGAAGGATCAAACCCTTCTTTGTTTTTCAACTTCTTCTTCTTCCCCTGCCTTCTACAAGATCGATTATTTAAGAACGTAATAACTGGTATCAGAGCTTAATGGAGGACAGTAACGGTGATAAAGAAATTGGAGGATGAAGTCAAAAAAATAACAGCACAGCAAGAAGATATGAACAAGAGCATAAAAGAATTTTTTGAAGCCTTTAATTCTCGTCTAGATAAACTTTTTGACAAGGAAGGCAAGGAAGGTGATGATGAATCCAATAGTGTGAACCGTAATGTAAGTAAAAACTCCACACATAACTCTAAGAATTCTTCTGCTTTTTGCCAAAGTTAAAGTTTCACGAATTCAATGGCACGGAAAGATCCAACTAGTTGGATTTGTAGAGGTAAAGATATTTTGATTTTCATGAAATTCCAGATGAAGAAAGGGTTCCAATAGCTTCGTTTAATTTGGAAAACGATGCTCAACTATGGTTGCAATACAAAAGGCAGAAACTCCTATAATAACATGGGAGTATTTTAAGAAATGTGTTCTTAGCAGGTACGAGGCAACTCAATACCAAGCTTTTTTCGGTGATTTGACCAAGCTACAACAAACTGGTTCTGTGAAAGAGTATCAGGTTCAGTTTGAGAAGCTGTTGATCCGTGCTGGAAAGTTATCACAATCACAGCAAGTTGGTTGTTTTGTGAGTGGTTTAAAGGAGAGTATTAGAACAGATGTTCAAGCTTGCAAACCGCAAAGTCTGTCCGCTGCAATAGGATTGGCAAGGTTGTATGAATCTCTTAATGAACAAGCTTTGGCCATTGTTAATAATACTGAAACAATAGTGTCAAATCTCGATTTCCGGCTCCCTGTGGTCAAGAAACTCTTGCCACTAGCTTAAGGAACGACGTGTGAGGTTTATGTTTTCAAGCGTGATGAAAGATTCAAACCAGGGCATCATTGTAAGAAGCTTTTCCTTATCGAAGGTATTTACGATGAAGGTGAATTTCTGAGACGTATAGGCGTAAAAAGCTCCTCGAGGATAAAGAGCTATTTCAAGGAGGAAGGATTGTTATGTACGTGTTGTAAGTGTGCCAAATTAATTAGTAGTATTAGTTTAGACTTTTAGTTTGATTTGAATTGCAAAGTCAGGGCCTTCACGTCCCTATATTGTAGGTATTTGTTGTGTTTTGGGTTTGTGTACGGTTATCTTTAGATAACCATTATGTCAGTCAGTTTCATATGCAGTTATTCCTTAGTTATAAGAAGTTATGTAACTTCTATATATGTGTATAAATTCGCAATCAATTAATGAAGGAATCATAGAATGTTTATATGTAAAAAGATTGTTAGTCTTTTCTAACAAAGGTATTAGTGTCCCTTTGACGATACTAGAGGTCCGGCGTCCCTCTAACGATACCGCAAATACTTTTTCAATCAATCCATTAGCAAAATAGGTAGAAAGAAGGATCAAACCCTTGCTGTTTCAACTTCTTCTTCTTCCCAGCAGCTTTCTACAAGATCAGTTACGCAAGAACATAACAACTGGTATCCAGAGCCACCAATGGAGGACAATAACAGGATAAAGAAATTGGAGGATGAAGTCAAAAAAATAACATCAAAGCAAGAAGATATGAAGAAGAGTATAAAAGAATTTTTTGAAGCCTTTAATTCTCGTCTAGATAAACTTTTTGACAAGGAATGCAAGGAAGGTGATGATGAATCCAATATTGTGAACCGTAATGTAAGTAAAAACTCCACACATAACTCTAAGAATTCTTCTGCTGCAAAGTTAAAGTTTCCTGAATTCAATGAGATCAAGATCCAACTAGTTGGATTTGTAGAACGAAACGATTATTTTGATTTTCATGAAATTCGGATGAAGAAAGGGTTCCAATAGCTTCGTTTAATTTGGAAAATGATGCTCAACTATGGTTGCAAATACAAAAGGCAGAAACTCCTATAATAACATGGGAGTATTTTAAGAAATGTGTTCTTAGCAGGTACGAGGCAACTCAATACCAAGCTTTTTTCGGTGATTTGACCAAGCTACAACAAACTAGTTATGTGAAAGAGTATCGAGTTCGATTCGAGAAAGTTTGTTGATCCGTCTTTGGAAAGTTATCACAATCACAGACAAGTTGGTTGTTTTGTGAGTGGTTTAAAGGAGAGTATTAGAACAGATGTTCAAGCTTGCAAACCGCAAAAGTCATCATTTGCAATAAGATTGGCAAGGTTGTATGAATCTCTTAATGAACAAGCTTTGGCCATTGTTAATAACACTTTGAAACAATAGTGTCAAATCCACGATTCTGCAGCTCTGTGATCAAGAAACTCTTGCCGCGAGAAGCTTAAGGAACGACGTGATGAGGTTTATGTTTCAACTGTGATGAAAGATTCAAACCAGGGCATCATTGTAAGAAGCTTTTCCTTATCGAAGGTATTTACGATGAAGGTGAATTCTGGACGTATAGGCGTAAAAAGCTCCCTGAGGATAAGAGCTATTTCAAGGAGGAAGGATTGTTATGTATGTGTTGTAAGTGTGCGAATTAATTAGTAGTATTAGTTTAGACTTTTAGTTTGATTTGAATTGCAAAGTCATGGCCTTCACGTCCCTATATTGTAGGTATTTGTTGTGTTTTGGGTTTGTGTACGGTTATCTTTAGATAACCATTATGTCGATCGTTTCATATGCGGTTATTCCTTAGTTATAAGAAGTCATGTAACTTCTATATACGTGTATAAATTCGCAATCAATTAATGAAGGAATCATAGAATGTTTATGTAAAAGATTGTTAGTCTTTTCTAACAAAGGTATTAGTGTCCCTTTGACAATACTAGAGGTCCAATTGTCCCTCTAACGATACATAAATCCTTTTTCAATCAATCCATTAGAAAAATAGGTAAAAGAAGGATCAAACCTTGTTTGTTTCAACTTCTTCTTCTTCCCAAAGACCTTCTACAAGATCGATTACGCAAGAACGTAATAATCGGTATCGAGCCCCTTGACAATGGAGGACGATAACGGGATAAAGAAATTGGAGGATGAAGTCAAAAAAATAACAGCACAGCAAGAAGATATGAACAAGAGCATAAAAGAATTTTTTGAAGCCTTTAATTCTCGTCTAGATAAACTTTTTGACAAGGAAGGCAAGGAAGGTGATGATGAATCCAATAGTGTGAACCGTAATGTAAGTAAAAACTCCACACATAACTCTAAGAATTCTTCTCTTTGCAAAGTTAAAGTTTCCAATTCAATGGCATCAAGATCCAACTAGTTGGATTTGTAAGAGTAAAAGATATTTTGATTTTCATGAAATTCCAGATGAAGAAAGGGTTCCAATAGCTTCGTTTAATTTGGAAAACGATGCTCAACTATGGTTGCAATACAAAAGGCAGAAACTCCTATAATAACATGGGAGTATTTTAAGAAATGTGTTCTTTAGTGCGAGGCAACTCAATACCAAGCTTTTTCGGTGATTTGACCAAGCTACAACAAACGGTTACGTGAAAAGAGTATCGGAGTTCGAGTTTGAGAAGTCGTTGATCCCGTCTTCGAAAGTTATCACAATCACATGACAAGTTGGTTGTTTTTGTGAGTGGTTTTAAAAGGAGAGTATTAGAACAGATGTTCAAGCTTGCAAACCGCAAAGTGCAATCATTCACCAATAGGATTTGCAAGGTTGTATGAATCTCTTAATGAACAAGCTTTGGCCATTGTTAATAATACTGAAACAATAGTGTCAAATCCTGATTCTGCAGCTCCTGTGGTCAAGAAACTCTTGCCGACGGAGCTTAAGGAACGACGTGACAGAGGTTTATGTTTCAACTGTGATGAAAGATTCAAACCAGGGCATCATTGTAAGAAGCTTTTCCTTATCGAAGGTATTTACGATGAAGGTGAATTTACAGACGTATAGGCGTAAAAAGCTCCTGAGGATAAGAGCTATTTCAAGGAGGAAGGATTGTTATGTACGTGTTGTAAGTGTGCCAGAATTAATTAGTAGTATTAGTTTAGACTTTTAGTTTGATTTGAATTGCAAAGTCATGGCCTTCACGTCCCTATATTGTAGGTATTTGTTGTGTTTTGGGTTTGTGTACGGTTATCTTTAGATAACCATTATGTCAGTCAGTTTCATATGCAGTTATTCCTTAGTTATAAGAAGTTATGTAACTTCTATATATGTGTATAAATTCGCAATCAATTAATGAAGGAATCATAGAATGTTTATTTGTAAAAAGATTGTTAGTCTTTTCTAACAAAGGTATTAGTGTCCCTTGTGATACTAGAGGTCCGAGCGTCCCTCTAACGATACCGCAAATACTTTTTCAATCAATCCATTAGCAAAATAGGTAGAAAGAAGGATCAAACCCTTGCTGTTTCAACTTCTTCTTCTTCCCAGCAGCCTTCTACAAGATCAATTACGCAAGAACGTAACACCGTCTATAGCCAAACTTTGGTCACCAATTACCTTAAGTCATAAAATTCGTGGGCCGTTCAACATCATATGGAGAAGAGAACAAATCAACGACTAAAATTTAACCCTAATCTGAACAGGCCAGCTCTAAACCATATAAGTAGAATAGGTGCCCTCATTTCTTCTGCGCAGAGAAAAGAAATCTAAAACCTAACCCAAAAAATCAACAACTTTCATGTTCCACAATAACCACAATGTCAGCAAACAATTAAACTATCTTCTTGGAAATCATCAACACAGAAGATATCACCAAAAAAGAGAATTTCTAATAATTTCCACCTCGGAGATGAAGGACGAGGTGAATAATAGACTCCTTATGAATGTTGTAATTAGCCATAGTAGGACCATCCTCTAGCTGCTTTCCTGCAAAAATCAACCTTTGCTGGTCTTGAGGGATTCCCTTCTTATCCTGGATCTTTGCCTTCACGTTGTCAATAGTGTCAGAGCTCTCCACCTCCAAAGTGATAGTTTTACCAGTCAAGGCTTCACAAAGATCTGCATACCACCACAAAGACGGAGGACAAGATGAAGAGTTGATTCTTTCTGGATGTTATAATCTGCTAGAGTTCTTCCATCTTCCAACTGCTTACCAGCAAAAATAAAACGTTGCTGGTCCGGTGGGATGCCCTCCTTATCTTGAATCTTAGCCTTGACATTATCAATAGTGTCGAGCTCAAGGGTGATTGTCTTTCCAGTTAGAGTTTTCACAAAGATCTGCATCGCTGAAGAGTTAAAATTCCTTTAGAAGAGAGAAAGAGATCGTAGTAGAACCCAGAGGGAATGTTCTCTGATAAAACAGCTCAGGGAGACTCTATATATAACCTAAGCTCCTAAGGGTAATCCTGGCCAAGATGGAACCGCCTTGGATGGCACGTTCTAGAAGAAAGATGTAAAAGGAATGTAGTGTTGTTAGGTTCTCGCATTATACAAGAAACGTAAAAGGATTGTAGTATTGTCAGGTTCTCGATGCATTAGACAACAATGGTTTAGGAAAGTATTCAAGGGAACGAGGATGGAACATTCCAAAAGAAGACTACCTTGCGCCCACTCTATTCTTGAGGGGCACCAGGACTCTAGGGTATGTGTAAGTTACTCGTAGGGGAGGGAAAGAGCTGATTTGGGTTTGTTGGTGGAGGTACAGTGGTCGCTAGGGGTTGTTTCATATGGAAATGGTCCAAACTGCATGGGAGATAGCCTGCTGGTCATTACTATTGGCTTTCAGTTATTCGATTTGTGCCCGTTCAATGAGCAGACATAAACGTTTTCAGTTTGAAGATAGCTGTCCCTTGAAGAAAAAAAATGGTTTTGGTAATTGTCCATAGGCTTCGGCGCAGTACACATGTTGTAATGCAGAATGAGTCTTGACGCTGGAGTTTGGGTTCTGGAGCCTGACCCTTGCCACTCCTACCACAATGAAAGATCAAGATAACTGTGCAAGTGAATATTTGTAGCCATCTCCTAAAATGAGAGAGACCGGTGCTTTTTATTTGGCTTGGGATGTATCATATGGTCCCATTTCATGTTTGCGGTTTGTGTTCAGTTTGATTGATGAATAAATGCACGCGCTGTTGGTAGCTTGCTATCTAGAGAGAAAATGATGCAGCGTATGCGTAGAATGTGAAGATAGAACAAAAAATAGATTATTTCTAAAGAGAGACGTTAAGTTTCTGTTCCATAATGAATACACAGAGTCAAGACCAACACGTACCATTCATGCTGCTTGATGACATAAATGAGAGACATCTAGGGTCGTGGTTGGTTAAAATATTTACATAAACTATATTCTGGTCTCTGAATATAGAGGTTTTACATTAACAGTTGGATTTTGATTCTCAGTTTCAGTTTCAGACCATTCTTTGCAGCCCTATGCACATATTTTTGTAAATGAGATTCAAGTCAAATCGTGGTTATAATATTTTTCCACAGTGTGCCCATGCTCATAAGGCGCAGTACACAAATTATTAACAGAGACAGACAAACCATAGATTGATTTATTTATATTTTTTAAAGAAAAAAATTCACAAGCAAATAATAAACTTAAATTTTAAATTATTATAACTCAATAAATTGATCTTCGCATAAGGATCTTTAGCAAGGATGAGAACACTATCAAGCTAAAATTAGATTAGAAAATACAAAATAAATCTTCAAAACCCAGATATGCAGTAGCATTTGATGATAAAAAGAGTACTCTGTCTTCCTCTCTCAATTGAAGTCTATCCATTCAGCTGGATGAATATTTTTATGAGAAAGCAGATCCTGGTATTCATATCCCTAAGAAATCCAAATCAGAAGATGTTGCTCGTGAAGGGGAAGCCAATAATTTGTTTACCAGAAATAAGATTAATTAGAAAAGATTCTAAAAATCTCGTAAAGGCTAAAGGAGATAACATCTTAGTTTTTGGAGAGAAGAAATCATTGTGTGGGGAAGTTGTTCTTGATGGACATGTGTTTCTGCTTCCATTTATGGATCATGAACAAGAAGAACATATGAGAGTCTCTATTGTTGATTTTTATGGTTAGATTTGGATCTTTTTTTTTTCCTCTGCGCGGCTAGATGATAGATGGAGGCTGATAGGAAATGAGAGCAAACTTTTCTACTTATAAGGTTCAGAGATCAATCTAGTTCGTTCATTTTAGGGTTAAATAGTAATCATTGATCTGTTTTTAATTCTAAATTTAACGGCTTACACGAATTTTATGGTTGACCGAGATTTAATCACAGTAGGTCCTGTGATATATATTATTTACACATAGATGCGAAAGGTGTCTTAAATTATTTGACTCGCGTTAACTAATTTTGAGTCGAGGGAAGATTTTGGGGCATACCTCTAATAAAGTGTGTGCTCCCATGTCAAAATAAGAGCACCCAGAATTGTCCAAACGCTAAAGTAACGGTCAACAACTAGATCAAGTTATCAATTTGGTTCCCCTGGAGAAAGGGTTGATAACACCACAACATTTCAAACTTTTAAAAAGTTTTAGCGCAAGCGAGTTCCTTGTTTGGTGACTCTGTGAAGTATTATTATATGTTCACTATCCTGGTATATGTGCTAATGGATTTCTTTCTTTTGCATTATAAGCGAAATGTGTCCCATTCTGCATCGATGTCATTTAGGAAAACCTTTCAGGAAACGAGACCACTTGGGGAAGGTGGATATGGGCGTGTATTTAGAAATATTCTGAATGATGGGACAAGCGTGGCTGTGAAGGTTCTTAAGCGAGATGATAACACAGTGGATGAGAATTCTTAGTACAGATGCTTGACTGATGCCTGGACTAAAACCTGATCTCAAATGGCAGTCTGTTGTTAACTCCAATATCCAATCATGAATATGCTCGATTCATCTTGTCAATTCTGCACTCCTGTTGGATATCACATGTTTAATTTCTTTCTGGAAAATTGATCGGTTCTTCATTTTACTCAGGACCAGACAAGGATATGGCTCCACTTAACAGGGGGTCGCGTATTAGGATTCTACAAAGACAAATTGTCTTTTCGTGCAAGTTTTGACAAGTGTTTTACATCACGAAAATACTAAGAGCTTGAGATTCCTACATAAGCTATCAAAACCTCACTGCAAATAACTTATTATCTTTTTTTGCTTTTCCTGGTAGGAATTATATTCCATTGATCCAGAAGCCAATAAAACAAAGAACCCAAAATCAATCAACATTAGAAACAGAAGTCTTATACTTTCTTGGAATAATTAAATTAAACATACAGAATCGGCATCCACAAATAAGGTTTCTCATACAAGTTAAATTAACCCTTTTGATATTTGGATAAGAACAAGTTTTTGAAAGACCAACTTCAACTTTATTACCTCGGTGCATCTCTTCACTTACTTCATCGATGCAAACTGATGAATTAACAAAATACTTCTGGCAAATCTATTCAAGGAATTTCTCGAATTAACTTCAAGACGGTGATTGATGAAAAATATTTGAGAGGAAAAATCATAATCTTTGGCGGTTTTCTTTGATCGTGTACATAGATTCTTGAGAATCATCCCATTAATCCATTCCGAGAAAATCAAAATGAAAGAGTTTTGGAGAATTAGAGATCGAAAGAGGGGGCCGGTTGCGTTTAGTGTAAAATAGTGAGAGAGTAGTTGGTTTTCCGTGTAGCTAGCTTTTTTATAGCTACATCCTGAACCCTAACTTGTGCCCTTATCAAGGGTAAGAACCCCAATGTAGCACAAGAGGCCCAAAGAATTAACCCGATGGATGTAATCCAAAGTGACAGCCCATCTAATTCAAGAAAAAGTAGTGACAAGTTTGTTAGCTTCTCTGGCTAAATCATGCTTAGCATTAACCTAAATGGACTCCTAATCTCTTAAATTTGGCTAGAAATATGATAGCAAATGTCTGGTCTTGGTTAGTGCTATGATATCAAATGTCGGGAAAATAAGTGACAAAATTGTATTGATGAATAACAAATATTTACAAAGAGCTTACAAAAAAAGAGTTCCAAAGACCTCAAATGATAGGTTTTGTTAAGAAGGAAAAAAAGTACTATGAAATTTGATGAGAACTTCTTCTAGCAACAACTCTTGGGATTGACTTGTCTTAGTAATGTAGTGATATTCCGTTGGCGCAGTAGTAAAAGGACTTAGGTCATGAGATGTAATATTGGAAAAAATGAATGGTTGCACGGATTGGTGGCACTATAACCAATGTTCCTTGTTGTTGTTGATCATCTCATCCAACAATGTAGATATCGAGTAACCATGGAGTGTTTAGGTCATGAGATGTATCGGATTTTGGGTCACACGTCAATTCTCTTTGCTAGCGGAATATGTATACAAGACATACTCTAGTTTTGCTGGAGTTTTGGGGATAGTGAACATACTTCATAGTGGCCAAACCTTTTGAAAATGCTGGAGTTATCGAACTTCTCTCAAAGTGGTAGTAGCTAGATCAGTGAGATGTTGGCCATCAGCGTTTGCAATAGTCATGATATAATTTGTATTTCCCATTTTGGGTGCTCTTACAAGGTGTCTTTTGAAGTGACGCCGTAAACTTTCTTAGTGATGAGCCCTAAAATTTTCCCACGAGTCTAATAATTTAATCTCCCTAACTATCGTGTGTTTGTATAAAACAAATTACAGCCGTCTAAAATCAAACTTGGGTGAGCGATTACTGTTGTAAAATTCGTGTGAGCCGTTAAATCTAAAACATATCAACTTCTACAATTAAACCCTTGTGAGAAGAGCTCAGCCACACAGTACACAACAACGATATATCTTTTTCATTCAAACAATTCACCGTAACATCTACTGGCCATTTGGTACTATTATAAATTAAGTTAAGCAACACCAAAACGTTCAGAACCTTGCATACCCTAATTTCTTTGAGCCGTTAAATCTAAAATAGATCAACGACTACAATTTAACCCTAGTTTGAACGGTTTAGATTGATCTCTAAATCTTATAAGTGGAATAGTTTCCTCAATTCTTCCGCTCATCTACATTTAGCTGCTGCATGCGCATAGAGATAAAGAATCCGAAACCTAACCCTAAAATCAACAACAGCAAACTCTCATGTTCACGGTCCAACAAGTTACCTACACAATGATTTCTCCTCTCAAAAAACAAAGATATTTTTTACTTCAAATGCTACCATTTGTTTAGATCCTTTTCTCCTTTTTCTGGATCTCGCAAACAAATTGTTTGGTTTCTCCTTCTTTAGTAATTGGATTTTCTACTTCCATAAAATTGTTTGGATTTGCTTATAGTGTCAACTTAGATTATGGATGGATGGACAGGGTCTCAATTTCAAACAGCTGAATCGGTAGATTTCAATTAAGCAAGGATTTTTTATTTTTATTTTTTTAATGATAGGGTCCGGTTTTTGCCATAAAATGCTACTACATATCTGGGTTTTCAAGATTTAGTTTTTGTATTTGTTAATTCATTTTAGGCAGCTAGTGTTCTCCTTTTTTAGTGAAGATCCTTTCAGTTCATGTGAAACAATGAGTAATTATAATGTATGACTAATATTTCCAAAAAATGTATGACTAATTTAAGTTGGTTTTTATGCATCTGTTGGGATGTATTTCTGGTGTGGGAATATGCATTGTGCTATGAACATATTCTGAAAAAATATTGTAACCACGGCAACAGAAATCTCATTTGTAAAACATGAGTTGTTTCAGTAGCATAGGGTTTGAAATGGAGAACAGCAGCTTGCCGTAAATCTACTAGTTCAAAATGTCATTTACTAATGAATTTTTACACTGTTACATTTAATCTGAGAGTAATGGGTGAGAAAAATGAGAACATCTACAAAAATCATTTCAGTTGGATTATTTCTGAGCATTAGAGCGGGCAAAAAATGGAAGACAATAAATATACTGAAGTATGTAGTAAAATGAATTTTCCTCGGCAAAATCGTAGCCTAAATTAACTAATCTTACATTCCTTTTTTAATTCTTAATATGATGGAATCATTCATCAATCTACTATTATCCAAATTGACAATACAAGCAATGTAAAACACACGAACAAACTTTACATACTTTCATAGCCAAAAATGTAAGTTGCTAGCTTTTAACAATGAGGATTTGTCTCAAGGGTAAGAACCCCAATTTAGCACAAGAGGCCCAAAGAATTAACCCAATGCATACAATCCAAGTGATAGCCCATGTAATTTCAGAATTAACCCCAATTTGGCTAACTCATTACTTAGCATTAACCTAACTGGTCTCCTAATCTCTTAAATTTGTCTTGAACTCTGATAACAAATATTGGGGGCTCTGTTAGTACTATGATATCAAATGTTCAAAAATAAGTTACAAATGATAGGTTTTGATAAGAAGGTAAAAAAGTACAATGATATTTGATGAGAATTTCTTCTGGAAACAACTCTCGCGATTGAATTGCCTTAGTGATGATGTAGTGAGTAACACATTATAGGTTTCTTTCAAGTACAATGAACCTGAATGAGAACTTTCTGTAGAAACAACTCCCTGGAGTGACTTATCCTAGTGATATTCCGGTAACACTGAAACAAAATTAGTAGTTTTTTTTTTTTAAATAACGGCACACTGCAATGAATTATAATGGTTATAATGTTCCCAATGGTTTATGTACACATATATGCATGTCACCCCACTAATCTCGACTTCGCAATGCCTCAAATCAGCTTAAGAGGTCTGGAGGTGAGTGTAAAATGATAGTATAAATTAAGGAGGATAAACCTGAGAATTAAACAAAAGAAGAAAGAGAATAACATTGAAAGTAGGATTTTTGGCTATCCCAAACAAAATATTATTAACAAACACTACATTATTGGCTCTCCCAAACAAATGCGAATTGACATGAGAGCATACAATTTCATGGATAGATATTCCCTAAATATCTTCCCACGCTCCAGTCCTTAATTAGTTTACACAGTCTCGTTAGAAATAATTGAGTCAGTCATAAAATTCGTGTGAGCCATTAAACCTAATGTTGAGAACAGTTAACGGCTGCCGGTAAACCCTAATCCGAATGGGCTACATCTCAAAACCTTATAAGCAAGAGAACGAGTTGCCCTTATTTCTTCTCCGCCTCTATCTATATAGAGAGAAAAAGAATAACCCTAAAAATCAAAAGCAGCAGATTCTCGTATGTTATTCTTTTACATGATCTATCATCAATGGAAGCTGAAACATCAAATATGTGGCCATTAACGGCAACTTCCCAACACAATGATTTCTCCTCTCAAAAAGCTATGATACTTTGTGCTTCTTTCTTTACCAAATCTTTAGATTCTTTTCTAGCAACTCTCGCTCTCGGCAAACAAGTTATTGGTTTCTCCTTGTTTCTTAACCAATTTTCCTATTGGATTTATTTCTACTGTAAGTTGTTAGAGTAACTTCGGTTACGGATGGATGTCAGGGTCTCCTGGATTTCAATTTGTTCTACCGTAAATCTTACATATCTGGGTTTGGAAGATTTAATTATTTTTATTTTTTTAATTAGTTAATCCATTTTAATAATTAAGTCTAGTGTCTCCTCTTAAGATACTTTCAGTTTGAATGTAAAAATCAACGTATTGAGTAATCTAAAACTGAGAATGACAATCAACTTAGCTGTTATTAAATTTCGGTTAGCCATAAAATTTGTGTAAGCCGTTAAATTTAGTATTAAAAACGGACCAACGGTTACTATTTAACCCTAAAATGAGCAGACTAGATCGATCTCTGAACCTTATAAGTAGAAAAGTTTGCCCTCATTTCTTCTTCTGCGCCGAGAAAAAAAGAATAATCCAAAATTTAAGCCTAAAAATCAACAACAACAAACTCTCATATGTTCTTCTTGTTCATGAACCATAAATGGAAGCAGAAACATATGTTCATCAAGAACAACTTCCCCACACAATGATTTCTTCTCTCAAAAAACTAAGATATTATCTCTTTTGGCTTTCACCAGATTTTTTTGATTCTTTTCTAATTGATCTTATTTCAGGTAAACAAGTTATTCATTTATTGGCTTCTCCTTTCGGCAACTTACTCTGTTTGGATTTCTTAGGGAGATTCAACTTACATATCTGGGTTTTGAAGATTTATTTTTGTATTTACTAATCTTATTTTATCTAGCTAGTGTTCTCATCCTTGCTAAAGATCCTTATGTGAAGATCAATTTGTTAACCCTAATTTAAATTTTAAGTTTGTTTTTTGCTTGTGAATTTTTTTTCTTTTTTAAAAATAAATAAATTAATCTATGGTTTGTCTGGTCTCTATTAATATTTTGTGTACTGCGCACACTGTGAAAAAAGTATAACCACAATTTGATTAATCTCATTTGTAGAAATATGTGCATATAGGGTTGCAAAAAGTGGTCTGAAACTGAGAATGACAACTCAACTGTTAATCTAAAACCTCTATCTTCAGAGACCGGAATATTTTTTATGTATTGTGTGCCCTATGAATAAGAACGGACTGAAACAAATATTGTAACCACGACCCTAGATATCTCTCATTTATAGAAACAGTTGAGTATGCTACAAACCATAGGCATTTTCGGGAGTGGCACGAAGTAGGCACTAATGGGCGAGAGAAGTAAGAGTAGCCAAATGAATAATTTAACCAAATCCATAGGCATTTACAAAAACATAATGTCTCAAGCACTAATGTGTAATACTTTTGGATTTAAACAAATTTATTTCAATAAGTCCCTGATGTCCCAAGCTAGATAGGAACTAGTTTAGAGTATGACATCTAAATGATAAGTTGAGCATAAAACAACTCATCAATTTGGTTCAAATGCCTCGGAATATTAAAGTGATGCTCGAAATTTAGCTACAAAAATATTCGTTAAGAAATGTCAGTTCGTGTGCATTGTTTGTAACTTGTTCCACATGTTCAGAAATTTTAATATATATCCTCTCAAATGAAGCTTGAAACACAAAAGAAGAAGAATAAGACATGATTACGTAGTGCACTCCATAGGTTATGATTCATTATCGTCCTCGTGTGAATGTGATATCTAGACATGTTGATAACACGCTGTATAAAGGTGGTTCAATCTTTTCATCAAACCACAGCCGTTTATAACCAAATTTGGGTCAGGTACGCAAGTCGTAAAATTCGTGAACAACAGATCAACGACTACAATTTAACCCTAATCCGAACAGGCCAGCTCTAAACCATATAAGTAGAATAGGTGGGTGCCTTCATTTCTTCTCCGCCTCCATCAAGAAAAGAAATCCAAAACCTAATCCTAAAAATCAACAACTACTCTCATGTTCTTCTTGTTCATGATCGATCCATTCCATGGAAGCAGAAACATCAAATACACGGACGATAAAGAATCTCCTTACACAATGATTTTTCCTCTCAAAAAACAATCATATATTCACAAGTTTTTTAGATTTTTTTCTCGCAGTTCTTTAGTTCATGGTAAACAATCAAGAGCGTCCACCTGATAATACAATGACTTAATTTCTCCAGAGATGTACCGGAGATATAAAGCAAGAAGATTGATAAAGTTTCTTGTACTAGATCTGCCGAATTTGGGGATTGGAATTTCATAATGATTTTCAAGGGTTTTGAAATTGGTAGTTGAACTGAGGAATTTTTTTAATTTTTGTAGCTGTTTATCTATTTTGCTATCTTCATTAAAGAGCCTTTGAATTTGTACGTGAAAATCAACATATTGAGTAATAATTAAGTCTAGTTCAAGTCTTTTAACTGCATTTATGGTTTGTTTTCTTTGAGTTGTATATTCTTGTCTCTTGAATATCTACTGCGCCACAGGAGTATGAACAGACTCTGAAAAAATACTGTTTAGTAGCAGGGTGACAAACATTGGACTCCATTTGCAAGTCAAAATTCATCTATCTACTAAGAAAATTAGCCAGATAGTACAGACAGGAGTAGTTTAAACAATACACATTGTGCCAAATGTGTGTACTATTTTTTCTTTTTAAATCAGATGATCTAATTCTTAACATTTGGTTAAATTATTTGTGATGCAATATTAATCACTACATGCATGTGCAGTACTGTGTAGTGTTGTTACAAGCACAACAGAGAAATCAAATTCGTGAACGATAACTTTCTCACTGCTGCAACCAGAGAAGGGTTTTGTGTAGTGACACAAGTTCACTATGGGTTTCTGTAGTGGCACAAGTTCTCTATTGGCTATTTCCAATAGAGATATTTCAAATCAAAACAATATACTGTATTAGATTGAGAGTGTGATTTCAACTGTTATGAGTCCATATGAAAACCATGGCAACTTCTATCATCTCCCCCGAAAAATATGAATTTGGAATTTTGGTGTCCTGCAAAATCCACGGAGTTATCATCTGTGTGTGTTATCATCTGTGTACCTCTGGATAACATTCTTTTAGTTTAAACCAATATTCAGTACTTGTCCGTCTAGCGTGTGCATTTATAGCCTTGTTTTTGGTTTGAAGTCACTTAATACACTATATTGTGACCTCTTTGAAAGTAACATGCGTGACCATGGTGCCTCTAGAAGTCCCCCAACTCTCTCCCAGAATCGTCTGCTCCTTCCTATTCTGAAAGGTCTATAACTACAATATACCCCCTAAAATACCCTGATTCCTGTTTTAAACACGTCGGATCCGATAAAGATAAAACACAATGACCTTCAAAACTAGGGCTGTAATTTGGGCTGTAAATGCACACTCGACCTTTTCCACAACTCGTCTTGTAATGTGCTGCTCTTCCTCCTCTAAAGTTGTTCAAGCGAAACCAAAGTCAGACACTTGGGGAGTAGTGTCATGTTCTATCAAGATGTTGCTGGACTTGAAATTCCGATAAATTACATTGGAACTCGAGTCTTCGGAAAAATAAGCTAGACCCCCAGCAACAACTTATTTTTTCAGGCAACAGAAATAAAACATGTGATAAATAGGAGAGGGCCGAATTCACATGATGAATCGAGCATATTCATGCTTGGGAATTGGAATTATGGACCGTGTAATTGGGAATCTGGGATTCAACACTGCCATTTGAAATCAGTTGGAAGACTAGGCATTGTGGCTTCTCTTTTCCGCATATTTC
Organism: Papaver armeniacum; assembly: GCA_023531295.1. NCBI lineage: Eukaryota > Viridiplantae > Streptophyta > Magnoliopsida > Ranunculales > Papaveraceae > Papaver > Papaver armeniacum. The sequence goes on from JAJJWW010015702.1 coordinate 17,827, forward strand.
AATCAAGTTTGCATCTGTGCTGCAGACGGCCTAGAATCTCAATTTCTGATATGAATTCTCTTCCAACTTGCTGATCATCCGACCTTCACTACCACGTTTGTCCCATCATCCAGAATACCACTCCTAGTGGTACTAAAAATCAGCAACATCAGATTTCCCTAAAAAACAACGATGTGGTAAGGGGCAACTGTTCTCGAGTTATCCAGCAATATGTGTATCTTAACAAAAGCAAACAAACAGTCAGCCTCAACACCTAAGAGGATCCGCAAATGGAAATGCGATGATTTCAATGTTTTTATTCAAACACATGGTTGCTCCCTTTCTCCCTGCCCCGGAACATCATACCCATTCAGCCATTTGTTCGTTTAGGTACCTGGTATCTTATTTTTATGAGAGTTTAATTTGTTTATCAAAAGAATACGGGAAGATGCATGTATATGTAGAAGTATTTCTCTAGCTTCCGGAATGACTTGGAAGATGCATGTATACGTAGAAGTTTTACCATATAGTAAAACAAATTCGACATGGTTTACTAGAGATGTGTGCTGGTGAAAGATAAGAACGAATTACAAATTCAAATAACTCGATCGGTTTTGTAATAGAGATATCTATTCTATGTCGCATGATCTCTCACAATAGATAAAGACGTACCGTGGTGTTATCGAACTTTTCTCCAGGTGGAAAGAGAAAAATGAGAACATAGTTTGCCATCAGCGTTTGCACCAAGATGTAGTAAGTAACCAGTCAAATATTTTAACCTACCTACCCATCGCGTCTATAATTATAAAACATATCACAGCCGTCTATAATCAAATTTCTCATGGTCAGTCATAATTTTTTTGTGAGCCGTTCAATCTAATCTTGAGAACATAACCCTAATCGATCTGAATGGGCATGATCCATGTCCAAACCTTGTAAACCTTATATAAGTATAACACTTTCCCTCATTTCTTCTCATCCTCCATCTAACCCTAAAAAAGATCCAAAATCTAACCCTAAAAATTAAAAACAGCAGACTCTCATATTTTCTCTTCTAAAAGGAAGCAAAAACATCCAATAGGTGGCCATCAACAACAATAATTTCCCCGCACAATGATTTCTCCTCTCAAAAAACTAAGATCTCTTTGCATACAATTTCTACAATTTTCGAAAATCCTTTTTTAGGTGTTCCTCAAAACCACAATGGATTCCGTTGGTTTCACCATGGATTTTTGAACTTCTATCGGTTGATAGATTATGGATGTATAAGAGGGTCTCATTTTGCAGAGAACAGCTGAATCGGCATATTTGAGTTGAGCGAGGAATTTTTTTTGACAGCCTCTTTTACCATAAAATGCCACTGCATATCTGGATTTTGAAGATTTAATTTCTGTATTAGCTAATCCATTTCAGCTAGCTAGGGTTCTCCTTTTTAGTTAAGATCCTTTCAGTTTGTATGTGAAAATATAAGTTAATGAGTAATTATAATGTAGGACTAATATAAGTTCTGGTTATTCTCCATCTATAATGTGTTTTTGATGAGTTGTATGTTGGTCTCTGAATATATATTAATTGTGCCCTATGACTGGAAAAAAAATTGCAACCACGGCCATGGAAATCTCATTTATAAAACATGAGTTTTTTCAGGATCATATGGTTTGAAACTGAGAACCAACTTCTTAAGAGTTAAATGATTAATTGTTTGAATTTTTCCTTGTTACATTTGAATCTGAGAGTATGAACAAACTGGTGAAAATAGTGAGAACCATCAATTGGATTCAATTCGGCTACATGGTTAATTTCAAACCATATTATAGCAGGCAAAAAATGGATTCAAATGAATTTCCTCAGCAAAATCGCAGCCTAAATTAACACTTTACAGTTTTGTGTGTACCCAATGTAAATCATGGTGCGCATGGGCCATCCTAGACTACCAACTGTAGCTACAATTATGGTTTCCAGTCTTGGTCAATATTTCATGTGCGAACTTATCTCTTAAACCTACGGGAAGGTTGGATAAGTAACATGAGCGGATATATCGCATAAGAGCCTTATCGATAGACTCTTTGAACTTATAAAAGGATAACAAAAATCCTAAAAAAGGTATGCCTCCAAACCCTAAAAACTCCTGTGGAAAAGCTCTATGCTAACTTAGGCGTTGGAGAGTTTTCTTTTGCAGGTACCCATCCCAGTCTTCAGGAGGAGAAGATGGAGCATCAACATCAATTGAGATTGTTTGTGGTGAAGATCATTTTTTGCCCAAACAAGTTTACATTCCTTTTTTTGTTCTTAATGTGATGGAATCAAAATTCATCTATCTACTAAGTTAATTATCCACACTTTCGACTACATTTTCCTATACCATCAAGTCACAAATTACCATTGGCATGGTGCCAATTAGCGTTAGTTGCTAACTCCATTGGAAACTGCTTTGCAGTATGTCAGATACGGTTTTTAAAAGTCTTAAGAAGACTTTGAATGGAGCTTGACAATCACTGTAGAAAGAAACACACTATCACATAAATTTAACTAATTACAACTATTGAGATGGATTGATTATTAAGCATTCACATTAGAGAATCACTTACAAAGAATCAAATAAATTAAGCTTTCACATTAGTTCCGGTGACAAATTTAGGGGTAATGGTCGGATTTTTATGCCACAAAACTTATTATGGTTCATGAAGTAGATTTACTCAGATTTTAGATTGCGATGCTGATTTTGAATCACAATGTTGATGTCCAAGATACCGTGGACTGTTAGGTCATGAGATATATTAAGTGACAAGAAATACTCTTCTTAAGGTTTGGGGATAGCGAACATACTTCATGGTGGCCGAACAAGGTAGCCTTGGCTTGTTTTTGAAAAATGAAATGCTGCCATGGAGTCATCAAACTTCTCTCCAAGTGGCACTAGATCAGTGAGAACGATAGCTTGATCTAGCTGCTGGCCATCAGCGCTTGCACTAATTTTGGGTGCTCCTACAGGTATGCCCGTTGACATGAGGCCTTAAACTTTCTTAGTGATGTGCCCTGGAATTTTCCCATGCATGTATAAAGCAAATCTAAAGCATATCAACGACTATTGTTGGTCATGAAATTCGTGTGAGCCGTTAAATCTATAACATATCAATGACTACAATTTAACCCTAATCTAGAGCTACATCACTAAAACTTAAAAGTAGAATTGTTGCCCTCATTTCTTTTCCGCCTCCATCGTCTAAATGCGTAGAGGAAAAAAAATCCAAAACCTAACCCTAAAAATCAACAACAACAAAATCTCTTATTATTCCTGATGGATCCATCAATGGAAGCAGGAAGCCAGGAACATCAAATACATTGCCATCGACAACAACTTCCCCACACAATGATTTTTCCTCTCAAAAAACTATGATATTTTCTATGTCTATTGCAACCATATTTTTCTAGATTCTTTTACTGTCGGATTTGGTTTGCAGACAATTGGCTTCTCCTTCTGTTAGAGCTTCTTTCACTACTATCAATTGATAGTGTCAACTTCGATTATGGATGAATGACAGGTCTCCTGTTGGAGAGAAGCTATCGGGAGATTTCAATTGAGAAGCTATGTTATTGCAGGTCTCCTATATGCTACCACATATTTGGATTTTGTAGATTAAGTTTTTGTATTTGTTAATCTATTTGTCTATCTTTATTAAATATCCGATCCTTTTTCAATTTGTATGTGAAGATTAGGTTATTGAGATAATAAATAAGACTAATTTAAGTCTGTTATTTGCATCTATGGGTTGTTTTCTTTGAGTTGTATTTTCGTCCCTTGAATACCCTAGTTTGAGTTATATGTACTTCGCCGTACAAGTATTAAAAAAAAAAAAATTAACTACGACCCAAACTTGGAGTTAAAAAAAAAATCTCACTGAAGTTGTTTCAGGACCATAGGGTTGCAAAAAGTGAACTTCATTTACAAGCCCAATCTGGAACTGAGAATTAACATAACATAACTGTAAATCTAAAACCTTGTTACGTATTTCATTTACATAGCATGGGATCCAACTGTAAAATGTTGCAGTGAGTATGAACAAACTGTGAGTGGCATAGGCACTAATGGGCGAGAAAACGACAGTAACCAAATGAATAATTTAACCACAACACATTTAGAATTCAGTAAAGATCCTTATCAACTTCCATATCTGTAACGTGGGGCTCGTTTAGAATTCGGTAAAGATCCTTCAATCTACCCTTCGCAAGTCCAACACAAACCTGCAGTTCATTATTCAATCACCTTCGTTATTGATTACCAAATTCCTAGCTGGATAATAATTAAGAAATGTAAATTGTACATGAGCTGAATGGTTAAACAGAGTTTCGTCATTAATGGCTTCCAGAGTTTTTCTTATGATTGAAAGTCCTTTCATTTCGTTCCAGCCATAAGGTCCAAAAGATGCTTGCATAAAGACCATTCCATTACTGGAACTATGTTGTTACCGAACGTTTCTCCAAGTGGAACTAGATATGGAACCAATGGGAAAAAGGTGTACAATGTAACACCAAGAAGTTTGTATCCCTGCTTGCCATCAAAATAAGAAAGATAATTTCTTCTAACTGTTGGCCATCAGAGTTTGATATGAATTAACTTAACTTGGCTAGTTATGGAACCAATGGGAAAAAAGTGTACAATGCAACACCAAGACGTTCGTAAACCTTCCTGCCATAAATTTTTTCTTCGACACCTCGACACAAAATTATTTTACACGAGTCAAATGATTTAAGCTCACATTTGTTCCAGCCGTTAAGACTAAGTCTTATGGGGTGCTAGTCTAGCACCTAGATTAGCAGTCAGGACTACCTCTTAAGTCTTACGGGAGTGCTAATCTAGTAGCTAGATTAGCAGTCCATGTCAGCCAATCTTCGAACCATTTGCGCTTTAAATCTTAGCCGTCGATCAAAAATAAATCTCTTAGCGCCGAACCATTCCGATTAAAAGGTAATTTTCAAGCTACTGAACCATTCGTCGTAACTATCTAGCATGCTAATTCACATACTAGCAACTGGTAGGAGAGAGAACTAGTGTTAACTTTTTTGCCACATTTTTTTAATTGCAACACTTAAGTGCTAATCTAGCACCTCCAATCTAGCCCATAAGACTTAGTCTAAAGCTAATACTACGAAAAACAGATCAACGGCCAAAATTTAACCCTAATTTGAACGGTCTAGATGTATCTCTAAATCATATAAGTAGGATAGTTGACTCATTTCTTCTACTCGGACTACATTAGCTGCTGCCCAGTGAGAAAAAGAATCTGAAACCTAACCCTAAAAATCAACAACAGCAAACTCTCATGTTCATGATCCGTAAATGGAAGCAGAGAAACCCCAAATAGACATGGTCATCCGCAACAACTTACCCACACAATGATTTCTCCCTCTCAAGAAACAAAGATATTCTTAGCTTTAAATGCTGCCATTTCTATAGATCCTTTTCTACCTGTTCTGCTTCTCCGTAAACAAATTGTTTGTTTCTCCTTCTTCAGTAAACTTTGTTGCTATCAGATTATGGATGGATGACAGGGTCTCAATTTCAAACAGATGAATCGGTAGATTCAATTAAGCTAGGAAATTTTTTTTTTTTTTAATTTTTGCCATAAATTTCTACATATCAGGGTTTTGAAGACTATCCATTTTAGCAATCTAGTGTTTCCGTATAGATTAAAGATCCCTTCAGTTTGTATGTGAAAATTTATTGAATAATTTGTAATTAATTTAGAATATACATCCATGGCTTGTTTTCTATATGTGGTGTACTCTGGTCTCTGAATAGTTTGATGGTGGTTATGTGTTGTTCCCTAGGAGTATGAAAAGACCCTAGAAATCTCATTTATAAATCATCTCGAGTTGTTTCAGGAGCATAGGGTTGAAAAAAGTGGACTCCGTACGCAAGTCCAAACTGAGAGTTACAATGAATATGAACTTGGCGTGGCAAATGAAGTAGGACAGCATACATTTAAAAAAACGGAGGGCTCTATATAGGAATTCAATGGAACAAAGTAAATTCTGAATTCAAATCACATGTCAAATGTGCATCTTATATAATTCTTAAGTTGTACCATCTACCAAATTCAACAAGTTTCATCAGATTCTTATACAATCATATGGATATCAAATTTACCCGCTAGTAATGGAAGCAGGCAACTAGAAGTTGAACCCATCTACTTCGGAAGATTTAAACCAGGAACCGGAAGGGACTTTTTCAATTTGGGGTGAGGCTGAAAACCCTCCAGAACCATATCGTCATCTCCATTAGAGCTCCACCATAGATCTAATTAAATCTCGCATATCCTTCGCTTCTTATGCTTAATACTGCTAACTCTAGAATGGTAATGCCTTCAATTGTGATATCCACTCTAGTGTGTTGACGCCAGAAGATGGGAATGGCCTAATTAGGGCGTAGCTAGCATTAAGTCAACAAGTAAAGCTTACATACATCCATGAAAATCCTTACCATAAGCCTTGAAAAATTCCTGGCGAACACCGGATTTCCCATGAGCAATCAAGAACAACAAGCAGCAAGCAACGGGCAAAGCAAGTTTACACAAATTACGTAATTCCAAAGTGCCTCTTGTTCGCTATCATAAAAGCTTGCAGTCTCCTGCTCACACACTTATTAGATCTACCCAATTTTTTTCTTCAATCATAATTTAAAACTCATATTTTCTGGTTAAAATTTTCTCTTTCCTCCTGGTGTCTTCAAATGATGATCATAGAAATTGGAGTGATGAATGGGTTATTGGTGTTATGCGGGAATCCTCACACAGTAACTGTAGGTGTAAATAATCCACAGGGACAGGTGGAATGATCCTAGGCCGTGACGTACCAGAGAAAGAATGTATCAAGAGTACCGGATCACCTCTCCGAATCGGGCGCAAGAAAAGAGGAGCTGAGACAGGTTGAAAAGTCGGCGAAAAAGGGGAAAAGTTGTGATGCGATGGACATCGGGTCTTTGGAGCCATAAATGCGGCCCGACAAAGTTGGTGAAGAGATAAGAAGGACTCGGTCAAGGAAGACTCGACCAAGGATCCCAAGGGCGACATCGATTACCCCCACCAAACGGGCGACATCGAGTGGCGAGATAGCAGAAGCAGACATCACTCGGCTTGACGCACCGTCCCGAACAAATAAGGACAATCGGTGAGACATCGACCTGACCACCGAGAGGAACATCGAGGAGGCTACGCCGGAGCCTAACATCGTAATCTTGATGTATCATCACTTGTAACTATAAATAGAGACCATGTAGAGAGGAAGAACCCAAGCAAGAAGTGAGGAAAGAGAGCATACTAAAGACATTGAGAGAGATAAATCCGTCTTGTAACCTTGAATCGAGTAATAAGATCTTCCTTTATACCCCCGTGGACGTAGGTAATCATGCCGAACCACGTACATCTCGTGTTCTATTACTTCTCTTGTTTGTTTTGCTTCCTTGTGTATGTGTTTAGTTACCTTTGGATGTAGTGGTAGGATTTTCTACACCTACATTCTGGCGCCGACTAAGGGGACCGTATAACATCTCGGATACCTTGAAATCGGACACCAAAGGGAAACTCCGAGCTCCTAAGCCACCTTGTGTGCTGGTTGATGCTAAAGGAGAAACCCTTTCGGTCTGCTATCTTTGTTCTTTTTTTAGTAACGTCTTGTTGAGTCGATAGAGGTTAGCTTTGTGTTCTTGTTTTGTTATCTTCGTCTTCTTAGCAACATCTTGTCGAGATTGGTAAAGTTAGCCTTGCGTTTTTGCTAGTTATCTTCGTTTTGTTATCTTCGTGTCGAATTGGTATAAGTTCGTTTTGTGTTTTAACCGGAAGTCTCCATTTTCCAAGCAAAACAAGTTTTCGCTTAAGTGAAGTCGTCAAGACCGCTCCGTCAAGAGATGTTTGTATGTTTGAGACACCTCGAGAGAGTTATCGGATGACCCATGAGCTCCCTAAATAGCATCTTTCGATGTTGGTAGAAGCTAGAAGGGGATTCCATCTCGATGACCGTGATCTGTGGCTTCAAACCCCGTTGTAAGAGAGATTCAATGACTCTATCGACACCTAGTGAGGATAGTTGATGCTAAGCGAAAAACTCCTAAAGCGCAACGCGTAGGTTACTAGGACTATCTTCTAGGGAGAAACATTGTCACATCTATCTCCATTTCACACACTGTCTTCATTTTAGCAAGATAAGTGAAGCATGATAATGGTGGAAACAGGGACTATCTCGGGAATCGTTGAGTCTAGATCTTGGAAACCATGGCCGGCGGGATTATGGTGAACGGCCTGAGTCTCACCATAATCCTACGCTGAAATCCTCACGGCATCAGTGAAAAATAATAGGAATCTTGCGGCCATCAACACGACGGTCGTTAAGGGTCGTCGTTGCCACGCCAATCACCGCCATGAAAGAAATCTTCCGATTCAACGCACGAATGATTAATGATTTACTTTGGGAATGTTAGGACAAATAATGATTAATGCTTAGGAAGAGTCTGAAAAGCGATGTGTCAAAACGACTTTTCAAAATTTGTCCGTTTGCGGCAAAAACGATTTGGCCTTGTTGGGATCGACACGCTAGCGTAAAGGGAAGCGTACTATAAAAGATCTTTTCACTCTGCCTTTGAGCTGCTTGTACTCCATCCTTAACCTTTTCGAAAGCGGTTAGTAAGTCTTGTCTACTTTCGACGTAGGAACAAGTGGAGGCGAGCCGAGGAGCGAGGACGATAGCAAAGGCGATGGCAAGTACCTCGGGACGAGCGGGATCACGAGGAACCGAGTCACGGCGGGATCTAGCGGGCAAGAGGGACTTACGGATTCCCGGCACGGAGATCGTCGACCTAACGGCCCGGGGCGAGACTCGGGCATTGATCAAAGGCATGACTACGGTCGACGAGGAAGTCGATATGGGCCGAGATGACGACTTCCCCACAGGAGGTTGAGGATTAACCCAAGTCGGATGGGGCCAAGGAACGAGGGCGGCATGGAAGACGGGGAGAAGCTGCATCGGATACGGAGGAGGAGGAGGAAGTCAAACGATACACGAGGAGCGGAGGAGAGAAAGACCACCTACTGAGAACACCAAAGAGATTTAGAACGAGAGGCCGAAAGACTTAGGCAAGTACACTTGGAAGGAGGGAACCCTAATCGAGACGTCCCCGATGTGCGGCCAACCGCCCCCGGCCCGGTTGTTCCCCAGTAGTGGTTGATCACCCAACGGCCCCGATCGTCCCTCCTATCGCTCTCACCTGCGAGACCCCAACCGCACCCCCTAACACAACGGGACACCAAATGAACGGTCACTCTAGTCACGAGAGCACCGACCCGATGTTACTCGCCATGCGGCAAGTCAAAGAAGGGGAGGATTTGATGAGAGAATTGCGAGAGGAGAAACTTGGCGCTAGAATACGAGAACCACCAACTCCGCAATAGGAGGACGGGGTCGAGGGATCATCAAGCGAGGCGCCTCTAGCAATCACACTCCACCAAGGGACGACCCACCCCTTGACAAGCCGGGGACAGCACCAGACCCTAATCGGCCAAGAGAAGGGTATGGGCCATCCGAGGATTCTTGGCCGATGAGGAAGTAACCAACGAAAGTACGGACGCGTCCACCAAACAAAAGATCGAACGGCTCGAGCGGATGGTTAAGAAAGCGGCTGGAGATAGCGAGGATGATAAGTTAGCGAAGTAATCAATGAAGCCCAGAAGACACCGTTCACCGGGAAGCTGGACCGAACACCATTTCCACCAAAGTGCACACTTTGCCAATCTTCCCATCTAGGTTCGATGGCACAGCGATGCGGGAGAACACATCAAGATGTACGGCATGTCCTTACTACGGTGGAAGAATCACGATGTGGTCATGTGCAAGTTCTTCCTGCTAGTCTTGAAGGAGAAGCGAAGAGTTGGTTCTACACCCACCCGATAAATCCGTTGGGAGCTATGCGGTTTTGGTGGAAACCTTTCTCGAGACATACATGCATAACAGACATAGCTCGGCCCGAGTCGACAAGTTATTTACTTTGCAGGCACGAAGGCGGGGAGCCCGCTGCGTTCCTTAACGGATAGATGGAGGAAGTTATGCACGGATATAGGGAAACCACCGGTCGACCAACGAGATATTCGGCTTCGAGAACTCGCTAAGAAAGTCGGACCCCATCACGGGTGGCGATGTACACAGAGAAGCCCAAGACGCTAAGGTAGATCCGGAAGATGCAGGAGCACTACATCGCCTTGGAGGAGATCCAGGAAGGAGCGCAAGATAGGGGAATACAAGAGGCGAGCACCACGGAAGAGGCTACCGAGAGAAGCCACGAAACGATCCGAAAAGGACCGGTGCCCAACCCCGGGGTGAAAACAAGAAAGTGCGGGTCGAGAGGGAAAGAAGCCTCGCCACGAGCCAAGATCATACACCCGCTCAATGCACCCTTGGAAGAAGTGTTCAAGGAAGTGGAAAAGAGGAATGATATCCGTTACCCCAAGACTCGGGAATCAATTCGACGGGACGAGGAACCACCAGGAGTTACGCCATTATCATCGGTTCGCGGCCATTCAACCAACGATTGTAGAGAAGTGAAGGACATCGTCCCGGCACGATCCGCGATGGGTATCTACGGCATTTCGTCAAAACACCATCGACACCGGCCCAGCCGAGGTCCCCAGTACATCAAATAAGAATCAATCGCGGCGCTCGGTTCACTGTAACACCATATCACACTCGGCAACACAAGGATACGATTTAGGGACCGGTATCACCTCGAGAATACACAAGAGGGACAGATCGGGCGAGAGAAATCTTTAGCGTGGCCAAGACCCTCCCTATGGAGCCGTGGATGATGCAACCGATTACGTTTTCGGCGAAAGATGTTCCATTAAACGGACAAGCACATGGGGATCCCTTAGTAATAACCACGATGATTGAGGAATGGGCGTCGCGGATATTAATGGACGGTGGTAGTTCGGTCGAAGTTTTGTTCTATGACACTTTCAAGAGGATGGAATTGTCGATGACATCCGATCCCATCGACTTATCGAATTTACGGCTTCAACGGTGCGGTGAAAGGTGCCAAAGGGAGAAGTCACTCTCAAAGTCTCGGACGGGGAAGGGTTCCTTGACACATTGACCACCTTTTGCGTAGTCGATGTCGCATCACCATATGAGGCGATCCTGGGACGACCTTGGATCGCAGGGATCAAGGGAGTCGCCTCGGCCTACCATCGTAAAGCTGCGCTTCCCTTCTTATCGCGGAGTAGTAGAGGTGCTAGGCGACCCCCAAGCGGCAAGACAATGTGTGCGGATAGACATCCAACGAGAACGAGGAAAGACGGTCGAGGAAACGCCAAGAAAAGAAGAAGTCTAAGGAAATGGAAGCGGGAGAGGAATTGGAAAAGGTGATGTCACAAGCCATCGCCACTACGAAGCAAAGGCGACCGAAGTCTTATAGCAATCACGGGAGCGGCAGCCGTCGGCGAGCCAAAGCAAAACTTCTCGGCCCTAGAACCACCGGCAAGTCAATCCCGGGTACCGAGGAGGAGCCGAGATTGGTGAGGATAGGGTCACGCTTAACGAACGAAACAGTCCCAAAGGTGATAACCCTCTGAAGGAACACATGGATGTATTCGCTTGTCAAATGCACGACATGGAAGGAATCGACCAGAGGTTTGCTCACACCATCGCGGATAGACCCCAAGTTCAAGCCGATTAGACAAAAGATGAGAAGAATCGCACCCGAGCTACAACCGGCGGTGGAGGCGAGTTGAAGAAGCGTACGCGGCGGGAATCATCCGAAAGGCCCAATATCCGCAATGGATATCTAATATGGTGATAGTCCCCAAAAGGAATGGGGCGTCCGAATTTGCGTCGACTACGGCCGACTGAATAAGGCATGCCCAAAGGACGGCTTCCCTCTCCCCGGCATCGACCAGTTTGGTGGAATCCATTGTCGGGTATAAGGCGATAACACTCATGGATGGGTACTCGGGATATAACCAAATCCCCAGCCCCGAAGATCGGGAGCATACATCCTTTTTCACGCCAAGAGGATTTGTGTTGTTACACCAAAATGCCATTCGATTTTGAGAAATGCGGGCGCTACATATCGAGAGGCTGGTGGAGGACATGTTTGAGGACAAAATACACGACACCATCGAAGTATACGTGGACGATATGCTAGTCAAGAGTAAGGTAGCCGATACCCACATCGACGACCTTAGAGACATCTTCCAGACCATGAGGAAGTACAAGATGAGGGCGAATTCGTCCAAGTGCACCTTTTGGGTTACCTCGAGCAAGTTTCTAGGATACATAATCAGATAAAGGGATCGAAGCGAGATCCGAGATAAAATCAAGCGTGAATGAAATGCCTTCACATGTGATTAAGGGACGTGCAGTGGTGAGCGGAAACCTAAGCGGCTTTAGGACGATTCATCTCTCGATCGTCGAGACAAGTGCAAGGATTTCTTCGGGACGCTAAGGAAGGGAGAGAAGTTTAAATGGACCGAGGATGTGAGGAAGCATTCCAGAAAATCAAGCAACACATGGCAAGCCTCTAGGTGTTACAAAGACCCGAGCGAAGACGTACTAACATTGTACCTCGGGGCAACCAGTCACGCCATCAGTATTTGTGTTGGTCAAGAACGAGGAGCGAGAAGAAAAGCCGGTATATTTCATAAGCAAGACCATGAACCCGGCGGAAAAGAACTACACGAGAATCGAGCAACTCATGCTAGCGCTAGTGTTTGCAACGCAAAAGCTCGGACGTATTTCCAAACTCATAAGATTCGAGTGCTTACCAAGTCCTCCATAGAGTCGGTACTTGACAATGCGGCCAGGTCGGGCGGATCTCCAAATGGAGCGCACAAATAAAGCGATTCGATATCTTTTATGAAATGAGGACGGCGGTAAAAGCGCGAGCGAGTGGCGATTTTTGGCGAGACTTCCCCCTCGGTGGCGAGGACGATGTAGAGGACATCCCGGAATGGAGGAAGATCGAGAAGATTCACCCGATTTACTCGAGACCTATGCCCGACACGATGGGAGGTTTTCGTCGACGGGTCATCCAATAAAGATGGGGTCAGGTTTAGGACTGGTCTTTACGACACCGAAGGGCAAGAAAATGGTCCACTCTTTTAGGCTAGAGTTCAAAGCAACCAACAATGTCACGGATGAAGCAGTAATACATGCCCTACGCTTGATTGTGGAGATGGGCATCCGGAGGTACGGCCCGACAAGCGACTCCGGCTAGTTGTGCGGCAAATCAGGGCAATATGCCATACATGACCCTTTCTTTGCAAAAAGCGGGAGCTCGCCCAATCCTACATCGGGCAAATACCAAGCATCAAATTCGACATATCTGCCCGAGAAAAGACAATCGGCACTCGGATGCCCTGGCATATATCGCTTCCATGTTGGTGACTCAAGCATTGAGGGTATTCGAATCATGAGGATCCTAATGCCTTCGATGCAGAGAACGTGGATATCGGCGCACAAGTCGCGGCAACCACTACCGATCAATACGGGCCGATGATTGGAGAAAGCCGATTCATGAATACCTCGAAGCGGAAGGTTGCCCAAGGGGAGGCCTGAGATCAACAAGATCAAGAGCAAAGCCGCCGCGTACGAACTTAGGGATGGCACCCTATACCGAAAATCATACCTAGGACCATTGCTAAAATGCCTAAGTAAGGAAGAGGGGCGAGATGATCCTTAACGAATTACACTATGGGGCGGCGGGAAACCACGGCTCGGGCGCGGCCTAGCGGCACGAGCTAAAACCATGGGATACCTGGCCGTACATGAATGAGGACGCTTGAAGCATATGGCCACCGTTTGCGACGAATGCGAAATTTGGAAAGAAGATACATGCTTGTGGCCGTAACATTGAACTCCGTCATTAGTCCCTGGCCCTTTGCTAAATGGGAATCGACATCGTGGGACCACTACACGTCGGATCGGGACAAAGAAAGTATTTAATTGTGGCCACCGATTATTTCACCAAGTGGGTTGAGGCCGCTCCGCTAAGGCACATACGGGATAAGGGCGTCTTTCGGTTCATGCGGGAACACATCATATGCCGCTTTGGGATTAAAGCAACAATCGTCTCGACAACGGGAAACAATTGCAAGGCAAAAATATCGACCTGCTATTCAACACTTACAACATCCGAAAGAGCAAGTCCACGCCTTTATACCCCCAAAGCAATGGACAGGCCGAGATCACAAACAAGACCATCGCCGATAACATGAAGAAGAAACTCGACGGGAATATGGGGAATGGTGCGAAGAACTCTACAATGTCTTGTGGGCGTATAGGACAACTCGCGAGGAGGCACGGGACTGTCACCCTTCATGCTAACATACGGGACCGAGGCCATACTACCTACGGAGGCGATGATACCCACCACGAGGACCGAAGCATGGAGGCGAAACATCTCGGCGGACCTTATCTTGGCTAAACTCGACGATTTAGAAGAAACAAGAGAGATGGCCCACAAAAATGGAGAATTACCAACGAAGGATCCAACGAGAATACAACAAAGCGGGTCCGCCTAAGAGAATTCCAACCGGGGCAGCTGGTACTAAAACACTTACCTAGCTATGGCGTGACAAGAAGGGCGGTAAACTTGCACCACGATGGGGAGGACCCTACAATAGTTGAGAAGGTCGGAGAAGGGGCATACAAGATGCGAAACCAGGACGGAAAACCCGAGCCACGGCCATGGAGCATAACACGATTAAAGCTCTACCATCCATGAAATCAGGTAAGATATCTTGTCATCTATTTCGTGAAAGGCCGCGTGGGGTTGGAAATATGACAAGTGCGTCACGAATGGTCGTTTCGAACCGGGGGCGATGGCATTGTGCAAGTCGGGGGCGACTTACACTAACACGGACTATTCGAACTCGGGGCGATGGCATTGTGCAAGTCCGAGGTAGTTCGGGGCCCTGGTGGTTGGAAACCCAGTGGCGATTGTCGAGGCATGAGTACTCGGCGGTCGAGCGATCAACATTGCTCTCCTCGCAAGTGGCGAATCACTTGCCCAAGAAGATGTCGATAACTTCTTGGGATGTCGATCCCATAGAAACTAGGCAAGACCAACTTCCCTTCCACTAGATCTCGAAAGACGGTGATGAGATGCCTCGGTCGGGACATGGCATCGGGCCGATGACCTTCCTTGTTGAGTGTGTTCGACGAAACGGCATTTGTGACTAACTTTGTCTATTCATGCGGGCATAAAAAGGACAATAACAAGGCTACGGACAGGGAAAAGCCACATACGGGCAACCCAACATAAATAAGAATAATGACATCGGTAGTGTAACGACATCGGTAGCAAAAAGAGCAAACAACCGGCGACGCGGCACCCATAACAAGTTATGCAAGAAGGTAACAAAGTGTTCAAACGAATTACAACCCGAGGAAAAGGGCAAGACAGCGACGCGGCGCTACAAAAGACGTGATCACTCTTTGGAGGAAGTAGAAAGCCCAGGACAGACCTTCTTGGCGGCGGCATCGGCTCGCTTCTTATCAAGCCTTTGCCTTCACACCCGGCTTTGACCTTGAGACGAGCTCCTGTTGAATTTCGCTTTCTCGGCAGCAAGATCCCGCGCTAGCTGCTCCGATGCCGCCTCAGCAGTGGCCACCCGATCGAGTAAATGAGCCTCCCTCCCCTTCAAACGAACGTTCTCCTCCTCCAACGAGGCTACTTTCTTCTGCTCGGCTGCCAAGACAACAAGAACGGTCAGTCACACAACAACAACAACGAGATAACAACACGGAAAGCACGACACAAAGCACACCACCTTCCAACAAAGGGGCAATTATTCTAACAGGCTCCTCGGACTCGGACGGAGCTACACTCGAGGAAGACACCTTCGAAGAAAGTTCTAGGTATCGCTGTTCATTAAACTCATTAGTGGGGCAATACTTCTTGTGATCACTCCATTCCTCCCTACGTCGAGAGTGGGCGGCACCTGCAAGCCCAGAGCAATTGAGCACGCACCCAATCCAACTCCTCGAAACCTTTCCAAACTCCTTAAGCTTCTCAAGGGCCTCTCGGCCACGCTTCTCGGTGGCGTCCCTCTCCCCAAGATCCGAAGGCGATCGCATGCGGATCTCGGACTGAAGTCTTAGCCGACCACATTGAACTTCTAAGTTGTCGGCTAATAACGTTTTCTCGACGCTATACCTGGAAGTGAGCTAAGTCCGCCCTCAAATTATCAATTTCCTCGGGAACATACTCAAACGTCTCATACCGATAAAGTTTAGATTGAAGATCCTCAATATCGGTTTCTAGGCGATCTATCTTAGCATCCTTATTAACTATTCTCTGCTTTGTAAGTTGAAAACGTGATCCGTTCTATGTTCGCTTCCCTCTTCAACAAGACGATACCTTGTGGCGGCTTCGGCCTCGCGATAGAGGATTCGGCTAAGCGAGGGGAGTACTAAACTTAGGATATTGGCACTACAAGATCAATCATAACTAGTTGCAAGTAAAACGAATACCTTGGGTTTTGGCCAACTCCCTCTCCAACCCCTCGAGACCGTTCGCGCTCTGCGCAACAAAAGACGAAGATTCTCCCTTTCGACGGCCTCCAGAAGCGTTGAATGGCGACATTCAACAGCGAGCGGTTGACATCCTAAGAACAACACTAGCATAGTCAGCCCTAAACCAAACACAAGAACACAATACCCGATCAATTTAACTCACCAGGAGATCAAAGGTACTCTTCAGACCGACTTCATACAAAGAAACGGCATTGACCTTCTCTTCATCGGACGAAGAGGCAAAATCGGGAGATCGGTGCCCCAAGCGAGTTGCACATAGGGCCAGAGATGGTGAAGGAATGCACCTCGGGATTAGGAACCACGGTAGGGGCGTCTTGACGGTTGACCCCACAGCGACATTCTCACGTCACGATCGATCAAAGTTGTTCCCACCACCACCGACTTCTCCGTCGACCCAACTCCACCTCATTACCAAGGCCATCATCCTCATCATCAAAAAGACGTTCTTCATCATCACCTTGAGATACAACATACACGGTGCCATCGGCAAGAACAATCCCTTCACCGGCCACTTCAGGGCACATTCTCCTCAGAGCGGACACATCCTCCTTAGGTTCTTTACCCTTTCCCTTGGGCTTCCCACCTACAAAGGTGGGCGAGTCGTCGAGATGACTTACGAGGCGACTTCCCGGGAAATGTGACAAAGGTAGCCGATCATCGGGATCCTCACCGCCCTTCGCCGACGAACCGGCGGCCTTGTCAACCCTCAACTTCGCGCATCAGCGGCGTCGAGATCCATGCAAGGCAACAAATAGGGGCACGTACATGTACGTTAAATAAAAAATAATAAGTATATTTGTTACCTTCCCTGTATCCTCATCGGCTCAAGGCAATCCTATCTCTCTTAGATGAACGAGAAGCCTCAGAAGGAATGCCACAGGACTTAGTCGAAAAACACCAAAACAAAACATCACCCCGCAAGTCGCTCGAGCCGACCAATCAAACTAGAGAGGAGAAATACACCGACCCGATCAACGTTGACTACCCGAAAGGATAAAATTCGGCGGAGGAGGGAGGAAGCTTGCCACTCAAAGAGGGCGGAAATAACCGGCGGAACCGGTCCCAAGCCGTGTCATTGGTATGACGGGCGTGCTTGTTGGAACTCTTTCCCTCGGGGTCTTCATCAAAAAGCCTCCCGACTCCCTCGGGAAGAGTCTTATGACGGTGAGGGCTGGCAAGCAAACCGGCGAGATCGCCATTAGTGGTGGTCCCGCTCCGATAATTATCGGCGAAGCTGGTAGGGGTATAGTCACTCGCCTGAGAAGGATTGAAGGTAGACCAAGCGGTAGGAGCGCACTCGCCTCGACTACGATTCTCCCACTCGGACAGGATGCGGAAAGTGTTACCGTTCCATTGGGCCAAGGCACGGCACGGACGAATCTTGGAGAGAGCCTCGTACGGGAATGGGCGACTAGGATCATATAGAGGAAACGCAGCCCGAGCTCTAGCGGCCCCTGGTGACAATGGTCGCCTCGGCTGAATGGGAAAACCTCAAAACATCCTCCTTCTTCGAACACCCCTCGGCACGACAAGAGGCGACGTCATACCCGTGAAGACCGAACTCATCCTTGATTGTTGAACATATTGCTCGTCCGTTAAGTCCTTAGCGGTCCTCTTGTCGACCCTACAAAGAAACGAAGACGGGTTATCGGGAAAGATAGAATCTAGAGCGCGATAATCATACTTGGAAGGACTCTCCACGACGAACAGGGAATCAAGTGATACACCGTCTTCATCAGAAAACACATAACTCACACACCTTCTTTCTGTCATTTGAGGAGTTGAGGACGCCATAAAACTGATGAAAAAAAACGGCAAGAGAAGCGAAACACGACCGGAAGTTGCAGCGGCAACGGAGACGGAGAAGACGACGGATAACGGAGAACGAGAGGGAAGAGATTTGTCGAAGAAATAGCCAGCGACAACGAAAAGAAGACGGAGAAAGAACAAAGTTGCGGAGAGAAGAGGAAAGAATGAAGTTGCGAGAGAGGAAGAGTGAAATTGCGAGAGAAGGAAATAAGAGGGAAGCAAGGTTTAGGCCCGGGCTTATAAACCCCCCTGTGGTGGCGGCGAGAGAAGGTGGCCGGTCGCGATGGCGAAGCGAGTGGGGGACGGCATGCGTAAACCGGCATGACCGAGGACGTGGGAAGACGAGGCGGTTGTTCTTCCCACGTGTTGACCACACGAGTGAAAGAAGGACATAAATGTAGGTGTAAATAATCCACAGGGACAGGTGGAATGATCCCAGGCCGTGACGTACCAGAGAAAGGATGTATCAAGAGTGCAGGATCACCTCTCCAAATCTGGGCGCAAGAAAGAGGAGGCGAGGCAGGTTTGAAAAGTCGGCGAAAAGGGGAAAAGTTGTGATGCGATGGACATCGGGTCTTTGGAGCCATAAATCGGCGACAAAGTTGGTGAAGAGATAAGAAGGACTCGGTCAAGGAAGACTCGGCCAAGGATCCCAAGGCGACATCGATTACCCCCACCAAACGGGCGACATCGAGTGGCGAGATAGCGAAGCGGACATCACTCGGCAGCGCACCGTCCCGAACAAATAAGGACAATCGGGTGAGACATCGGCCCGACCACCCGAGAGGAACATCGAGGCTACGCCGGGCCTAACATCGTAATGCTTGATGTATCATCACTTGTAACTATAAATAGAGACCATGTAGAGAGGAAGAACCTAAGCAAGAAGTGAGGAAAGAGAGCATACTCAAAGGCATTGAGAGATAAATCCATCTTGTAACCTTGAATCGAGTAATAAGATCTTCCTTTACACCCAGTGGACGTAGGTAATCATGTAGAACCACGTATATCTCGTGTTCTCTTACTTTCCTTGTTTGTTTTGCTTCCTTGTGCATGTGTTTAGTTACCTTTGGATGTAGTGGTAGGATTTTCTACTCCTAC